>QNQO01010458.1:0-24584 GCA_003290165.1 Berberis thunbergii
CATGGCCTCCCTTCAAAAAATTGAATAGCTGCCTCCCTGATATCCATACTCAAAACCTCCCAACATAATTGAAAGAAATCAGCAGTAAATCCATCCGGACCTGGCGCACTATTTTTGGGTATGTCAAAAACAGCATCCCGTACTTCCTGCAAGGAAGGACGTTGAACCAGAAGCTCACAACGACCGGGTGCCAACACTGTCGGGATGCAATTTAGCAAATCCACATCCTTTCTAACAACACCCTGTGAAGACAGCAGATTAGAAAAAAAAAAAACCATTGGCTTAATCGAGGATCTCACCGGGTTTCGAAATAATTCTACCGCAAGGTAAAGTAATCTAAGTGATGGCCCGCCGCTTTTGTTTGGACTTGGTGGAAGAAAAAAAATACTTAGTGCAAGCATCTCCCTCCTTGAACTCCTTTTCACCTGATTTTTGAACCCAATAGAGTTCCTCCTGTTTGAGAGCTAACCTGTACTCTGCCTGGCAACGGTGTAAATTGCAGCAAGCCTGGACATCCCAATTAGCACTAACATTTAGCCCCTGCATATTGTTATTCGCAAACCTGCCAAAAGTATTGTCTCCCACTGCTGCATTTCATCTTCTAATGCACGAATCCTGCTGAACACATTACCAAATACCGTCTTATTCCACTGTATCAGAGCGCGTCTTGTCAGTTTGAGTTTGGCATCCACTCTATCAATGAGTCTCATGTTACCCATGTCCGTCAACCACGTGTCCTTGACCAGATCCATAAATCCATGATGAGTCGTCCACATATTAAGAAAACGGAAAGGAGCAAAACCAATTTTTTCTTGAGAGGGCATAGAGGCCAACAATGGAGAATGATCTGAGAAAGTTCGGCTAAGATGTTCCACTTTGGGACTACCCAAATCTGTCAACCAAGCTAAATTAGTAAAGATCCTATCTAGTCTGGCCCAAATACGATCACTGCCCCGCCTGTTATTGCACCAAGTAAGACGAGGACCCGAGAAACCACAATCAATTAAACCACTGTATTCGATGCAGTCGGAGAATTGAGACATGCTCGCCAAGGACGGCTCCAACCCCCCTACTTTCTCTCCAGAATGCAAGTAGGTGTTAAAATCGCCTCTGACCATCCAAGGAGAATCATGGTTTGCCGCAAAAGTTATCATATTCAACCATAGATCATTTCTTTCATCCACAGAACATTTAGCATAAACAAATGAAATAAAAAAAACTCTTGAAGCAGAATCAGTTACCTGGCAATGGATGATCTGATCCGACATATCCACCACCGAAAGGGCGAGGGAAGTATCCCACAGAATCCAAATCTTGCCGCCAACCGTGTCATTAGAAGCAAAGCCACCCAGACGAAGTTTGTTGCCAATCTCCGAAGATTTATCAGCAGCAATCATAGGCTCTGCAATCATAAGAATTCGGACTTTGTGCTCCACCACCATATTTTTAACCTCCTTCTCGTGGCTTGATTACCGACCCCACGAGCATTCCAAAACATAAAGTTTTCCATCATCTTAAGCACGGTAGGAAGATTTGCCCCTCTTAGTCTTACGACGTTTACCCGAAAGGGCCGTCGTGGTGACTGTGATCTGAAGATCCTTATCAGAGTGTGAACCCAAATGTAAATCAGTAATAGCATGAGTCTCCTGTCCCAAATCTGATTCCGAAGCCGCCACGTCACTATTATCTGAGTCGTTATCAAGATTATCAGAAGAAAGTAATTTTTTCTTGTTTTGCAAAACCCGGTTCTCCTCAACCAAGTGTACGGCAACATCATACAAACTCCCATCCGCATCCTTGCTGACCACCGCAGACTTTGAAAGAGCCCGCTTTTTCATAACTGCTGTCAATTGGGCCATCACTGTCGGCTTTGCTGTGACAGGACCTACAACCGGAGGTATCACATCCCCTAGAGGGAGAGACCTTGGACTAGCCGAGACCTGAGGAGGTGGACTGGGAGGCCGAGAACAGGACGTGACCTGCCTGGACAGACTGGGACAAACCGTAGACGGCGTGGGACAGGCCGTGAGTGGCTGACTTGTCCCATGATCAGGTTGGCCCCCGAGCAACTGCTGGCTGATCCCTTGTGCTGAACCAAAAGTGGGACTGGTGGTAATCGCAGGGCATGGAACACTCACCCTGCCTAGACTGCTCGCCTTGCATGGGTTGCTCGCGATATCTGGACTGCTCGCAGGACTGCCGGCTTGACATCCCCCTGGACTGCTCGCTGAAATGCACGCTAAACCGCTCACTGGAATGCTCGCAGAACCGCATGCAGGACTGCTCGCTGGGCTACTCGCTAGGCCGCTCACTGGACTGGTTGCTGGGGCGCTCACTGGACTGCTAGTCGGGCCGCTAGCTGGACCGCATGCTGGAACGTGCACTGGGCTGAGGTTTCCGTGGACTGGCTGAGACGCGGACACGCCTGCTGCCTCGGCTGAAACAACACATTGTGCTAGTCCAAGATCGCTCGCTGCCACTATATTGTGTTCATTCATCACGTCATTGACAAAAACACTCTTGACCCCGGAAGTAGTGTCGTTTGTGATCTGTGTTGGTTGTGCTTGAAGTCCAACAACCTGAGCAATCTCCGAAGTAGTATACCCCGCTTCTAGGAGACATTCTTCCGTACTTTCTTTAACCGTATCGGCACTAACATGAACCCTATGCTCACCCTCCTCCGCCACATCGTTATCAGAAAGTGTCTCAAATTTGTTTGACAAAATCACCTGTACCGGAGCCGTGCCTTCCGACTTTTGCTGCCCCGTGCCTTCAATCAATTCTGCCCCCTGGCTGTTCTTTGATCCACTTGGGCCAACCGCTGGAATTTGAGGTTTCTCTTTCTTGATAACCGGAACATAAATTTGTTTAGTAACCTTTGTTTCCACAGGCGGCTTGATTGTCGTCTCCGTTTTACCAGACTCAAGATTGCCCCCACTGCCCTTGAGACCCAACTTTCTTCAGCAAAACTCCTCCTGATGACCTATTAAAGAGCAATAGTCACAGTATTTAAAGCCTGGATATTCTATTTTCTGCCAGAACCCCGGTTATTTGCTCGGTCAATCCAAACTCGATTAGGTAATTTCTCCGCTAAAGACATTTCCACACAAACATGGGCAAAACCCGGCCGGGTGAGACAACGGGTATGATCATCCATCCGCAAATATCCACCAAAAGAATTGACAATAGCTTTTAAAATAGGCGGGTGAAATAAATGCAGAGAAAGGTTAGGTAATTCTACCCATAAGGGGACCGAAATAGGGTCCTCCTTCAAACTGAAACCATCATGCCAACGGAAGGCTTTAAACCGAACTCCACGAATCAAGAAAGAGTCTCTCGACAAGACTTTCTTTGCTTCATCCTCCGAATGGAGACGAACTAACACATGTCGTTGATCCAACAATCCCAGCGAAAAATCACCCAATATGCCCCATGTTCTGTGGATCGAATAACGGATATCTGTCAAAGTCGGTCGGTAACTAGAAAATTTGAGAACAATGACATGTTTTCCATGAAAGCTTCCCCTCGGACCTCATCAGAGGCCGTGAGACCGATTGCGGGCGCCCCCTCCTTACTATAATGGGTACCTTCGACCTGTGTCTCGACAATGTCATCAACCAAAATTTTGCCCAAAAATCTGAGCGAAAGAGGGCTTAAGGGATCCGGTCGAGGTCCCCCCATGACCCGGACCCGTGGGAGAGGAGCAGACTCTGCCATTACATCCAGAAAACCTCAAAAATACGTAGAAAAGTGTGTGTCGAGAATGGCTGTTCCAGAACAGGGTGTCGTATCGGCGGCCTTATCGGAATCGGCGTCACGTAACAGCGCAAAGAGTGCGATTGTCACAAGTTTCGCCGATCTGTATCAAGCCGGCCAGATAGAAGAGCAGATGAATAACGTGAAAGAATCAGATCGAAAACGAACACTTGTGGGCGACTGAATCGTATCGGAAGAAGAAACTGTACCGTCGCAGCAGGCCGAAACGTGGTGTAGCGGCTAGGGTTTACCAAACTGGCGAGAGATGAAGGTCCAGATGCTGTCCCAGGAAGCTGGAACGCCCAGATTAGAGGATCGTAAAAAAAAACCAGGAAAAAAACCCAAAAATACCCCTCAGAATCGCCTCTCTGCGAGATTGCTTCACTAAGCCGCGCATGGTAGTATTTGTTTGTTACGAGTCTTGTGACTTGCAAGAAATTACAATTTGAACATTAGAAGGCTTAAACCCTAAACTTGCCCATATATGATTACTATGCCACGCTCATTGTTTGGTTACATATAGTAATAGTATTGCTTGCGATAATTTGGTTTTAAACATGATTAACAAAGAAAACGGCATGATACCCGGGGCCCCCCCACCATGATATTAATTTTCTTATAAATGTTACAAAGAAATTACACAGTCAAGATGATCGATCATCATTGTGCGTGGAAAATCCATATCTTTCCTACGACTAGAATCACATAATGTAAAGCCAATGACTTCCTGTAGCAATAGTTGATCGTTCAATGAAACATATAAGGAACCAAAAGTATATATGATGAGAAGACCTTTCATTAAAGCTCATATTTTTCTACTTGGAGAGAAAAAAATAAATAGATTAAACTAATTAAGGACTATGCATTACCAATTAAACTATAGTTTAGTTCTTAATTAATTTATAGTGCCAATACGTCCAAACAACACCTTAATTAAACTGTTTAATTTCATTAACAATGAACATGTTGATTAAATTCTTGTAGTTAGATAGTTAATCGAATCTTGAAGGTTGAGGCTCTTGGTTTTTGTTTGTTTAGGATAAAATTATCAATCCATTGACTATGAACTAGCTAGCCCTCCTTGTTTGTACGAAGAGATTTTTAAAAGGGCTGTGACAATTATTGCATGCATGGTGAGCATTTAAACAAATTAGGTCATTTTCTCTTAGTTGACATTGGAGGGATATAATTGGATAGTTCAAAGTATTATTCAAATTTAGAGCACTAAAAACATGAACCCCATTTGAATTTGCATATATTACCATGTGATTACTTTATATACATGTTGTTGGTGTTTATGTCCTTCTTCTTCATTGATTAATATTTGTTTGCGGTAGTGTCTAAATGTGCAGGTGGGGAATGAACCATCAATTGATCAGGCTCTAGGGAGGGAAACAGAATCACACCAACCAAGGCTAAAACCTAATTAGTTGGATAACCCAAGAAGTCAATACTAATGGGGTCATTGTTTTATGATATGTAGCTTATTAATCGAGTTGTACACGATATCTCACTCACCTATTGGATGAATAAGAACATTATTTGTCTTTCATTATTATTTTTTACTGTCACCTACTCTTGACTGGATTACTTTCAAGATTTTCACCTTCGAAAAAAGAAAAAAAATTATGTTACCTATATCCCCCAACTATAGTAATAATTAAAAACGTGTTGTAAACATTAGCCAAATGTGTAATGGCTCCATAGTTGAGCAGTGACAAATGATATCACATATTCATTGAATCGAATCCAATGACGGCATTCGAGGTGGGCCAACGACATCCTGGGGTGGAAGGGGTTAAGGAATAAAATAAAAAATTCTAAACATTAAATTAAGCAAATAAGAAAATCTCCGCATGTGATTAAACAAGAAAAATAGAGAACAAAACAAATATTTGTACAAGTGTTAACATCTAAAAGTAGAGCCTTGAAGGTACAAGCATGCAAAGAATATTCACTTGCAAGTAAATGCCATCAAGAAACAAATGAAGGATGTTGTGATGCAATGTCCCTAGCTAAATTAAATGTGTTGGACACTAAAGGAAACAAAAGTTAGGTCGGCTTTAAAGGGTACCCCTTTATTTAACAACACCCAAAAACTCTAAAGTACTGTCCAAGTCTTACAAAATATACCCATATCTTCCAAAGGCTAAGATGAGATAGGAGAATGAGTGAAGAAGAAGTCGATAACCATTAGAAATGCTTGATGGCCTACATTAACTCTAGACCCAAAAATTGGTTGTAGGGGTGCCTTAATCTACTGATGTTAATGAAACAATTAAAGAATTGACTAGGTGTCTCAAATATCATTTATCCGGGGAAATTTTAGAATTTCATGTTTAATATACACTCAATATACAATTACAATTAAGGAGGCTGTCAAATGTGTGACGGCTAAGTAGTTGAGCCAGTGACGAATGGTATCATCAAAATTACGGAGTCGAATCTAATTGGCGGCATCTAGAGTGGGAGGAGTTAATGAATAAAAAAAAAATGCTGACTTTGGGGTGGGAGGGGTTAAAGGATAAAAAAGAAAACAATTAAGTAAGCTCGATTAAACAGCGTAGAGGCTAATCAACCCTAATAAAAATGATCCAAAATTTGCATTTCCACTGTAGAAATCTTCCAAAATTTGAAGTGTTATATGATGAGTGCAAGCTGTTCATTGTACATACCTACATACATATAAACTCAAGATTTGGTCATTCCTAGTGGACTCATATATATTAATAATTATAGCTTAACCAAAGGGGTTTAAACTTTGGAGCTGTTAAATCTCCTACATACGTACCACTTATAGATTTTCAATGAAGAATCTTTTTAGTCATATATGCATATTAAGTTCCTTGTAACTGGTCATACTAGACTCGATCTTATCTGGAAAGTGCCCTTCAATTTCCTTTAATCTATTAAGAGAATAGACCTTCATGACTATCTAGCTAAATGACTTATTTATATTCATTATTCAAATATGTGCGTGGGAAGATTTAATTAGTAATTGTGTAAGTGAGAAATACATTTTATCAGTGTTCGAGAACATTAAAAAGCAAATTCATATAGCGTCCTTAAATTGTAATTACGACTTTGTTCCCTTTTCTTAGTTTCCAAAGCGAGAAACATATTACCTAGACAAGCAATGCCATTTAAAGTGTGTTGTTCATTCTTGAAGTGTTTATTTTTTCAAACGCGGTCTAAAATGTTCTATGTAGAAAAAAGGCGTGTATGAATGCATCGGCCAAAGTTGGTGGAAATTGTAGAAATATTTCAATGTGTGTGTTTTATTGATTCATCTTACAAGAGGGGTATATATACAATAAAGTTTTTTGTCTTATAAGAAATAAACTTACATAATATAATATAGATACCTAAAGTTACAAGAATATATTCTAGAATATCCTGAATATATTTCTTACCTAACAATCTTACAGAATATATTTTAAAATATCTTGAATATATACATGTTTCTATAATTATAATATATACAACTTTTTATACTCTCCCTCAAGTTGGTGCATAGATGTCTATCATGTCCAACTTGTCAACTGAGCTGTCAAACACTTTCTGAGATACCCCTTTAGTAAGAACATCAGCTAATTGCTCTTCTGAGGTTACAAATGGGAAAGCGAATAACTTTCCTGTCAAGATTCTTTAATAAAATGGTGGTCAATCTCCACATGCTTTGTTCGATCATGCTGAACTGGATTATGTGCAATCTGAATGGCAACTGTATTACAATGTAAATTCATAGGCCTTTGTAGCTTGAAACCCAATTCCTTCAGGATATTACGGATCCACAACATTTCACAAACTCCATGTGCCATACCTCAAAATTCAGCTTCTGCACTTGATCTAGCAACAACTTTCTAATTTTTATTATGTCAAGTTACAAGGTTCCACCAACAAAAGTGAAGTACTTTGATGTAGAGCGTCTATCAGTTTTATCACCAGCCCAAATCCGCATCTGTGTATCCAACAACTTCCAATTCATTTTTTTCAAACAATAATCCCTTACCAGGCGCCATCTTCAGATATTTCAAGATACGAAAGATTGCATTCATATGTTGTTCACTAGGACAATGCATACACTAACTAACAACACTCACAACATAAGCAATGTCAGGTCGAATATGAGAAAGGTAAATTAACCTTCCTACAAGGCGTTGATACCTCCATTTATCAGGAGGGACTTGATCAGGAATAATAGAAAGTCCATGATTCATTTCAATGGGTGTCTCTATTGGTTTGCAGTCCAACATCCCTGTTTCAGCGAGCAAATCAAAAACATACTTCCTTTGTGAAACTGAAATCTCTTTCTTCGACCTTGCAACTTCAATACCCAGAAAATACTTCAGTTGTCCGAGATCCTTCATTTTAAATTTCTTCGACAGATACTTTTGCAAATCATTTATTTCTTTCGGATCATCTTCTGTAACGATCATGTCATCAACCTACACAATTAGAGTTGTAATCTTACCATTCTTGTGTTTGATAAACAACAAGGTATGGTCAGAGTTGCTTTGTTTGTACCCAAAAAAGCTCTCATGGACTTCGAAAATCTTTCGAACCAAACTCTTGGAGACTGTTTCATGGCCATACAAAGATTTCTTCAATTTACACACCTTATTAGCATCTCTTGGTTATTCTTCACGCCTGGAGGCATATCCATGTACACTTCTTCCTCCAAATTTCCATTGAGAAATGCATTCTTCACATCAAGCTGGTGCAAGGGCCAATATTTATTTGCTGCAAGTGAAATTAAAATTCGGACAGTATTAATCTTCGCCACAGGTGCGAAAGTCGCCTCATAATCAATTCCATGGCGCTGTGTATATCCCTTGGCAACTAATCTTGTCTTGTATCTATCAATAGTTCCATCTACATTAAACTTCACATTAAACACCCAACGACATCCTACAATCTTCTTTCCAACAGGCTTGTCTACTACCTCCCATGTGACATTCTTCTGAAGAGCTTCCAATTCTTCATTCATTCCTGTTGTCCATTTTGGATCCTTCAATGCGTCCTGCACGTTACTAGGAATAGATACAGTAGATAAATGATTAATAACAAGTGCATGTGACTCAGAAAGCCTATGGTTACTCATAAAGTTAGCTATAGGGTATTTAGCTTGGGCTTTGATGTCTTGTTCATATTTCTTTTGAGGAACTCCTTTAGTAACCTTTTGTGATTTCCTAAGTTCGACACTTTCTAACACAGAAGACTCATTGGGGGTTAAAGGTACCCGAGGTGGATCATTCTGAGTGAGATTTTCAGTTGCTGATGTAAAAGGGGGAATGTCGTGTGTGTGAGTTTCAAATACATTTTTATTTTTCGCTTTCTATCTCATGAGAGAATTGATCACTAGGAACCAAGTGGTCAATTGTCTGCCCCATTGGAAGTGTCTATCTCTCGAGACAAGTCATTTTTTGCTGCTGCGGGAACAGTTTCTACTACAGGAACTTCAAATTGTTCCTCCAAGTGTTCCAATTCTTCAAAGACATCAATATTAGCAATAGAATGAGGATTCCCTTCACTATCGCTCTCCCTCTGAAGGGAAGAATAAGAAACTCCCCCTGAGTAATATGGCTCAGATTCATGGAATGAGACATCAAGAGATATATGCATTCTGTCAGTGAGCGGGTCATAACATCTGTACCCTTTTTGGAGCCCTGCATAACCCACAAAATACATTTCTTCGCACGGGGATCAAGCTTGCTCCGTTGTGGTTTTGGTATGTGGACATAAGCTCTGCACCCAAACACTCGGGGCTCTAAATTAGGCATAGATGAGATGGACAAAGTGTATGAAGCTTCTGATGAGGATTCTTGAACTCAATTACTCGTGAGGGAGTACGGTTGATAACATATGCTGCAGATTTCACTGTTACACCCCAATAGGATCGATGTACATTCATGCCAAATAAGGAAACACGAACAACTTCCAACAACTGCCTATTCTTTCGTTCTGCTAAACCATTCTGTTGAGGAATACTGTGTCGCCACCATTTTGTAAAAATCAGTAAACATTCCAAATACATCTCTCTTACTTTCAGTAATGACACCCAGGTCATCCGAGTGCAATCATCAATAAAAGTTACATAATATCGAACTCCAGAAAATGAAGGAATTTTGCAGGACCCCAAACATCGGAGTGAATTTTCATAAAGGGAACATGACATCTATTAATATTTGGCGAATATGAAATACAGTGGCTCTTGGCCAGTTCACAAATGTCACAATGAAATTTTGAATTACTAACAGCCGAAAACAAATGAGGCTGCAACTTCTTAAGATAACTAAAAGACAGATGTCCTAAACGACGATGCCATAACCATACAACTTCCTTCGCATTATCGACCCTTATGACCTGATTAGCTTGCCCCAAAAGATTCTTGCGTTTCTTTCCAGTCTCTGTCAGATCCAAGTAGTACAATTTCCCCCTTCTAACACCATAACCAAGAATCTGCCGAGTCAGAATGTCATGAAATACACAGAATGATGGATAAAACGTCACAATACATGCAAGTGTTAGAGTAATTTGACAGACAGACAAGAGGTTATAAGCTAGTGATGGAACAACTAAGACAGCTTCAAGAGTTAGGGTATCAGATAACACAATATAATCTTCTTCGCTAACCAAAGTTGGAGTACCATCAGCAGTAGAGACAACATTTTGAAGGAAAGCTCTAAGATTTTCTACAAGGTTAGGGTCATTAATCTCTCCACATACTTGATCATACTCTGAGTCTAGTCAACTCAAAAATATATGAACACGCAATCGTGACATCATTGAAGTCTCATGGACTACACCTGCAACATTATTATTTTGAGAGGTCGCCCTTTGATCAATCGCCTGGAACATGGCCACCAATCCTGGAGAATTCATATGGGGTTCAGCCTTTGCGCTAGTCAAATAGCCAATCTTTCCTCGTGCCCCCAATGCGCATCCGCATGAGGAGAGCAAATATGGTGTAGCTGGATTCATCCAATGAAATAGTTTTTGGAAACACATGGTTGTCTTGTTGGGTGTAGTGGTGATGAATGACTTGTGAGGATGATTGAGTTTCTGGCATAATTGAATTTTCGGGATTTGACTGATTGTCATCAATTACAGATCCGGCCATTGAGGAATTCAGGTTTGAGATTCAAG
Source organism: Berberis thunbergii (assembly GCA_003290165.1). NCBI lineage: Eukaryota > Viridiplantae > Streptophyta > Magnoliopsida > Ranunculales > Berberidaceae > Berberis > Berberis thunbergii. The sequence continues at coordinate 10,906 of QNQO01010458.1, forward strand.
GATTCGAGGATGGTTTGATTTCACTGGTTGTAGTATGCAGCGGTTTTGTGGTGTTTCTTCGCGATTCGGGATTCAAAAAAAGAGAAAAATATGCAAAACAAGTTCAAAGGATTGAACCTGGTCTGATACCATGTAGAAATACTTCAATTTGTGTGTTTTATTGATTCATCCCACAAGAGGGGTATATATACAATAAGGTTTCTTGTCTTACAAAAACAATCTTACAAAATATATTCTAGATTACCTAAAGTTATAAGAGTATATTCTAGAATATCCTGAATATATACATGTTTCTATAATTAGAATATATACAGCTTTCCTCTAAAAACCATTTTTCTGAAGTTATTCGAACAAACTGTTAATATGAATAATAATTATATTAATTATGTAATTAGGAATATCGGGATTAATAGGGATTGTAGTTATTTGGGAATACTGAATTAATCAGGATTCAAATTATTTTTCCTTCCTAGTTAGGATTTCATTTGTATAATTTCTTTCCCTATTCAAGATTATATTTGTATCTCTATAAATACTTACTTGTGAGATGAATAGAATAAGTTTTGAATTATCTAAAATTTATTTTATTAACAAGTTATCAAAGCAACGATTATAGTATCGTGTTTTCGCTATTATCCTTGCCTTTGTCGTTTTTGCTCTTGCCTTACTATGTTTTTACCTTATTGATTTGTTGATTTATTATAGTTGTTGAGTTGTTGTCTTGCTGATTTGGTTATTTATTGTTGCTAATTTGTTGTTGTTTTACTGATTTATTGCTATTGTGGTGTTGTTTTTTCCCTACGCTATGTCCAACACTATATCGGTTGTTTCAGAACCGACGTCTATTCCTTATGGTGTCAAGTTGTTGGCAACATCTACTACACCTCTTACTGTAGTGGCCACTACCAGAGTGCCTACTGCCTCTTCTAGCTCTCTGAAGTATGCATAGCTCCAACAATCAAGAACTACTTCTTTCCCATTCACTGAATATCAGTATGTTGGTATCTTCATGGTTGCTTTTGCATTCTTGATTTTCTTCTTTCTGAGAACTGATGTTTTTAGAAACACTACTACTATCCTAGCCTTTGCTGATTTACTTGTCAAGCTGGGCATTTGCGATATCTGTGTCATTTGAAGGGGAGTGTTAACATGAATAATAATATAAATTATATAATTAGGACGGCCGGATTAACAGAGATTGTAGTTATTTAGGAATACCAGATTAATCGGGATTCGAATTATTTTTCCTTTTCTATTTACAATTATATTTGTATCTTTCATTTCCTAGTTATGATTACATTTGTATCTATATAAATACCTTCTTATAAGATAAATAAATAAGCTCTGTATTATTTAAGATTGTTTTATTTAACACAAACATGTACCAAATCTGTTTGAAATGTCGCCAAGCCATTGGAATCACAATCACAAAGGGATTTCTTTGGGTTTGATTCTCAGCTCTTCCCTTCAAGATAATTGAAGACTTGAGATTGATTATCTATACAAGCATTATACCCTTTTCGGATACCAAAGTATTATAATCCTGTGTACCTACATAAAGAAATCATAAAAAAGAGAAAACATGGTGATTCTGAGGAGATGGATATGCCTATAGAATATATGCAATGGATGATGTTCTTATTGACTATACAAAGACCAGTAGGGATTTGAAGTTTCTAAGAAACTTACGGTGTTCAACCTTTCTTTTTCTACATGTAAGAATGAATAAAATAAAATGACAGAGATGGCTTTCTTCATCAGCTTTGAATTGGCCACCACATGCAAATTTTGTGACCATTGACCAAGCAGAGAAACAAGAAGCTTGCGTTCGCTGATATTAACATTCATGAAAATTTCACCTCTGACACCATACCAAGACCAAATCAAAAACCCTCCTGTCATCTTCAATATGTTTTTACTGTGGATCAAAAAACAAAGAAAAGAAAGTGAATTATCTATATTTATGTACCCTTTTATTGATAAATCTACAATGACATTTCACTTCTCTCTATAGCAAATAAACCAAGGCATAATAATTATCAAACGCATCTAAACAATTAAAGTTACTCTTTTGTTTCCTTAAGTGACGTCTTAGTTTGATACACCACAAGTAGTGGTTTAGGATGAAGTGTTAACCATGAAATTGTCATAAAGAGTGGTAGAGTTAGCGACACTTGGGGCAGCTTCAGTACTGATTCTCTGATCATCGATCATAACCAAACCCATTGAGTAGATCATAGGAAGACCCGAACCCGAATTCCATCAACAACCGGTCATACTCTGAGTCGTCTATGTTCCCTGGCCACCATGAGATGTTCTCATGAGATGATTGAACAGAGAGACTAGATTCCATTTCTGGAGTTGATGAAGCATTGGAAGTGTTATTATTTGCACTCAAACCAAATTCTAATGCTTCTGCCGATATTTGAACTGGGAAGTGATGAATTGGGTCTCTAGATTGAGATGATCCGGCGCTATTCCTTTCAAGATTGAGATGATCCATGGGCAATGACAGTGTAGTTGAATTTTTGTTTGAAATGGTCGGAGAAGCCATGGTTGTTGCCATACTCAGACTTAATTAGCAAAGCTGAAGAAAGTGGAGAAGTCGGGAATTGAGTATTAGTACTACTAATGTTGTTCTTCATAGTGCTAGTGTTCTTTCCTGCAAATATTTCTTCTTGAGTTTTGTGTTCCAATAATTCTTTATATCATTGTCTGTTCTGCCTTGGAGATGTGAAGCTATCACAGACCACCTGATCAAAAGAATAAAATTAGTACTTAAATCAAATGAAAATGACCTAAATTCAAGAAATAATAGTGACAACAAAATGGACATAATATTTACTTGCCTGCTCCCTATGCTTTTGTAAAGACTACAAATGATGTTATCTTCTTCCTCAGTAAACCCTCCATGCTTGATGTCAGGTCTCAGATAATTAAGCCATCTTAAACGGCAACTTTTACCACAACGCCTAAGCCCTGAAAAATGGAAATGGAATTTGAGGGAAGAGATCAAAGAATGCTAATAGGATCAAATAAATACTTTGAAAGCATCAGAATTAAATAGAGCCTGTATGGGGACGGTTTCAGCCCAAACGAATTCAACTTAAAGAGTAAAATAGCCACTTAAGTTGAATTGAATATGAAGGACAGTTTCAGCCTAAACACAGTAATGATCAGGTGTTGGGTCTTCTAAAATGAATAATCCTTGAAAAGGAAAGAACAAAAAGAAACCTTCAATTTTGTATCATGTACAGGAGAAAAAAAATGCAGAAATTCAAGAGATGGGTGGTCAATAACATTACTCCTTTCATGAACATTTGATGTGAGAATAAACCCACCAAGTAAATAAAGAATTAAGATGATGAACTGAAGGACGATCTGAAAGTGAGATAGACAAAATGTTAAGATGCACATGAGAAAGAGAGAAAGTAAGACCTGCTCTGTGGGGTAAAGCAATCCAATTTCCAGCAGTGCCAATGTCTTTGAAGATAGTTCTTGAGAGCAGTGTCTTCTTCAGGGACCATGGACCTCTTTTCACGTTTGCTTTGTCACAACAAGGAGCTCTCCCCATCCCAAGTGATGATCAACTCAAACACACCCACACACAATTGGCTCCTCCTCCAATATGTTTGTTTCTCTGTCTGTCACTGTTAACTTTCTCAAACTGAAGAAGAAGAAGCAGCAAAATCAATGTGGGGGATATGGTCTCTCACTTATGTGGGGTTTTAAAGGAAGAGAAGAGAGCAGATATATCTTTATTACAAAAACCAAGTCTTCTACCTTAGTTTCATTATTTTTTATTTATGTTTTTAAAAAGAGGGGGATAGGGTGCCCTTTAATTATTTTTGTATGTATGAAAGTTAGTAGAGTAGAATAGCTCGTGCTTGCAACAGTGACCATTGATTTATTTAATCATGAAGGAGAGGAGAGGAGAGACCAGACCCTACATAATGTGAAACTATTGAAGCAGGCAGAGACAGCAAGCAGACCTTTGTTGATGCATTCCACTGCACTGGGAAAGAGTCAAGAGTGTTAAAATCATCCCACCCTTTTAAGCAGACACACAACCCAGTCTAAATTCTGTCTCTCTCTCCACTTGTTAGCAAGGAATTTAGGATATCTGTAGTATTAAACAAGCTAGCTTGGTTTTGCTTGTGTGAAATTAAATGGATCATTTCGTTCTAATACTCCATCGACCATCCGAGACTTCAGTATTTATCAACTCTGTTCCTATCGAATGGAAACACTATTTGATCAAATGACAGAAGAGAAATGGTTGAAAAAGAGATGGCTTTTTCCCACAGTAGAAGGGCAGAGAGTGCTGTGGTGAAACCAAATCTCAACACCATTGATATTTTTTGAGATCTACGTCATCATAAGCCAGCTCAATGGGTGATATGACTACAATCCCTATTAATCTCGAGGTGATTTTTTTTTGTCTCGAAGCTGATGCACTTATCTCGAGGCAAATGGGCATCCCTCGCCCCTATCCTTTGACCCACTTGCAAAGCTCTTCACAAACCACTTGAAGGCTGCTGTATACCTTTTGGAGACATAGGAGGTATTATACAAATTTTTCTAGAGAGCAAGGCCCGCATCAGGCCAGACCCAATACCATCGGGCCTCGACCTCTCTAGATTTTTTTTTTTATTATACACAATTGTAAACTTTTACCAATTATATGATTGTCAATTTGTCATGTTAACGATTTTTTATGATGGGAAATTAGGGGTGGCCGTAGATGCATAGCATGTGTTAGTATGAAATTATTGATTATATTTCTATGCCAGCCCAGCCAAGTTTCCCCTTTGTGAAACTCGGCAACATGCGAGCAATATCTTCCTTCTCCTCCCTTTGCCATGTTTTCACTCTCATCTAACTAGGGATGGTAGTGGGGCGGATTTTCACGGATATCTGCCTCAACTCGCTCCGTTTGGGACGGATTTGGTAAATGGCACTGATCTTGAGGCGGATATGGATTCCAATCTGTATCCGTTTATTAATCAGAGCATATTACGGATTTGGCCATATCCGTCCCACGGATATCCGTTTAACCGATAAACTTACAAAAATACCCTTCAATTATATAACGGTATTAAACCCACTCTCATCTCACAATTTCACATTATCTCTAAAATCTCCCTCAAAGATTCATATTCTCACTCTCACAATCTTCTCACAGAAAGCCAGTGAAGCGTCTCCTTCGGGTCGTCTCCTTCTCACGAACACTCGAAGTTCTCAATCTAGCCGAAACCAGCGAGGGTTGTCTCCATCCCGGCTGCCTCCCTCTCCCCTCCCTTCCTCGCCTTGCTCTCTCCTCCCTGCCCGCCTTTCCCTCACTGCAAGAGAGAATCTCAGATCTTTGATCAAAGATCTCAGAACAGAGATCAAATATTCTTTTGATTGAAATTTTCTTTTCTTTTGTAATTTTTTGTTATAATTTTTGTATGGATTCTACCCGGTGTTAATGAATGAAGTATATTTACTGTGTATGATGTGTTACCTGCTTTAGGATTGAAGTGAGATATCTCACAATGATTTAGAGAATTTTTTTTAACGGATATTTGTGCGGGGCAGATATCCACCAATCCATGCCAATCCGTGCGAGGAGAATTTGGGGATCCGTTATTCCTGACAGGGGCGGGGATGGATTTGTTCAAATCCGCCCCGTTGCCATCCCTACATCCAACTCTCTTCAACCAAGGTATATTGCACAATTTTTTTTTTGTTGTTGAAAATCATAGTATGCATTAAACATATAAGCAGTAGTACTTAAAGTTAATCCAGGCTTCGTGGGCTAGATTGTGGATCTCGAAATTGAGTCCCTATTATATATTACATTTCCATTCAAGCAGCAAAAGAATTAATCTCCCTACTATTATTAAATACTTGGTCTCCATGTCTAATCCATATCAAAAGAAGATGTTTCATCCTAAATAGCAAGCAAAAAGTTAGCCGAATTCCCAAAAAAAAATCCTCCCTTCCATCTCTGAGCAAGAATCAGTCTCTAAAGTTGCTTCCGCCGAATAGGATTCAGCCATGGTGGTTGTTTGTGAACTGTACCCGGAAATAGGACAAGCAAGAGTGGGCACTATAAACTCCTCACATATCCATAGCGACAACTCCAACGTGCTCCCTGTTTTAAAGAGTTAAAAAAACAAACATCAAAAACTAACAATAATAAAATGAGCCTGGGTCCGATCTGGAGCTGGCAAACAAAGGGTCGAAGCTAGTATTCAAGTGGTGCCAAGAAGCCGCAGAAAGCTGAGCTTGTAAGGTACCCAAGTCTGGTTGAATCTTCAACTGATAAGTGTTCAAACAACCTATTGGGATTATGATGACTAGTTGAACAAAATGATGAAGAGGACTTTCATTGATTGCCTTGTTAAAATCTGAGAGAATGATTTGTGGTGCCTGTTATCCGGCGAGTATACTTTAACCAATGCTTAGACCAGGAGGTCCAAGTAGCACTAAGCATGTGAGTGAAAATGTGGAAATCAATACAAGCCCCTTTGAAGATAATCGAATTGCGGTTGTGAATTGAAAAACAATTTCATCCATCTCATGAGCTCGAAAGCTTGGCTAATTTCCAGGCGAATAGAACAAAATCAGGAATAGATGAGAGGCGAGAGTCTGCCTGCTGCCAGTCAAAAGGGGTCATGAGCTACGCTAAAACATGAGGAAATCGGACAACGGAAGAAAATATGAACTCCATCTTCCGAAGCAGGCTGATAAAGCGAACAAACATTGTCTAAAGAGATATGAACACGGTTCAGGTTTGTTAATGTAGGGAGCATGTCTTGAGAAAGTTTCCACAGAAAGAGAATAGCATTGGGGCGGGGCCTTAACATGGCAAAGAGATTGAAGGATGGAACCTTGCAAAGGAATAGACACAGAGGTAGAGGATCCAAACTGAGCCGAAAAGAAAACTTTCATGGCATTATTAACCGAGAAAAAACCCTTCTTATTGGTTTGTCCAAATAAGTTTGTTCGGAGAAGAGGTGTTCCTGATAACGATAATTTGAATATCACAAACCACTGTTGCAGGGATAAAGGAATGTAGCAGACTAGAATCCCAAGTAACCGAGTTGTTAGAATGGAAAATCCATATCAGAGAAAAATTGTGGAAGATGAGGGTTCGAATAATTGGGCACACAATCTGCCAACCTAAAACCCAGTTTGATCCAATAATCTAACCAAAGGTGAACCTGATCTCCCGGAAGGATTTGCCAACAGGAAAATGTCTAAAGTGAGGAAGCGCTTTCAAATGGATGTGCCAGGCAAAAAAAGCCACAGAGGAGGGCTTATCGAGGTGCAGAAGTGACTTTCTTTTGAAGTACAGAGCTTCAAGAAGCTGGATCTGAGGGAAGAAGGATTAGCCAAATAGTGCCAAAGATTCTTAGCTAGTAAGGCAAAAATTCTTGAATTTAGTGGTGGGGATGCCCCAGACCACCCATATGACAGGGTCTGGAAATTCTATGCTAAAGAAGAGATGTCTGGATTTACCTTCAGCAGTACCATTCCACCAAAAGTCTCTGGTAAGATTATCTAAGCGATTAGCTTATAATCGAAGGCTGCTGCGATGGGAATTGAGTTTAGGACGAATTTGATCATCACAGTCCTACCTGCCTGGGATAAGACCTTGGATTTCCAAGTTGTGAATCTAGTGTTCATCTTGTCAACAAGAAACTAAAAATCCTTGGATTTGTTATTGGAGAGAAAAAGGGGGGAACCCAAATATTTATCCTTAGGATTAAAAGAAGGTTATTGTTACAATTCGAGTTCTACTTTTTGTATGTTTTTTACTCATTGAGAGGGTTGATCATGTACCATACCATATACATATATCAAGACAGATATTAGATAAGCCACGTTTACTAATTACACATCATCAAATGTGATTTTTCAAGAGTTCATAGTCCACGTTTGATGATTTCCTCAATATATAAGCATCAAATATTACATTTAAGAAAGGATTAAAAATGAAGATTGACAAATAAACATTCATTGAGTAGATTGACAAATAAACATTCATTGAGTGGATATAGAGAATTGCATGAATGTACATAGGGCTTAACTATGAACCCAAATCTCATAAAAGACCCATCCCTGCCCAATAAGTATTCTTGATCGCGGAGGTCTGTGAAGCAATCCAACCAACTTATTGATGATGCACCAAATCGTCTTGTAATCTACTCAATACACGGGGCATGATGATCTCGTCAACAGAGTGGAACGGGCTCAAACGAGAGCCCGAATCTAATCTAGCTTAAAATCACAGCATAACCCAAAAGCCTAGATCACTCCAAGCCTCACAGAGGCGAGTAATCTGTGGGGTTGGACCAAACAACATGGTTGTTAATCCAGACCCATAAGTCAGACATGGGTCATGCCCAGAACCCTATAAGACCGAGATCAGGCAAGTATCTAGGAGTTTGACCATAGACCATGGCAGGCCAAAACAAGACAATTGACTTCTACTATGAAACAATTAATGAAGGTACCAACTCGTGCATGAAAACTCCTCGATGTATGAAAACACTCTCAACAAGGAAAGATATTTTGTTAGATATCTAACAAATATCTTTCCTTGAACGAATGCCACTAAAAGGCATATGCCGAACAAAGGAACTACTTGCCATGATAACTAGATTAACAAGGTTGAGAAACTAAAGGTAACGCCTATAGACCTCTAATTTTTCAAGCAATGCACCATTCTCTACACCTTGTTTGACTTTAGCATTTGAGTGCCATCGGCCACCACAACAGTGGTCTTTAGCTCACGTTTGTTCCTTGTGCAAGTCAAGGTCAAAGAGAACGGAAACTGATCTATCATTTTGGGGCCATCCATGGGGAATGGCGAAGTTCCTAAGATAAAAGAAATAACACCCCTTCATTACAATTTGAAAATATGGTAGCCACAAGATTCCGTATTAATGGAAAAATTGTCGAGCCTTCAAACGCTCAAACCGGAGCAGTACCGCCAGCTTCGGTGGTACCAGCCAGGCAGGGAGAACAACCTCAAGCCCCCGCACCGACTGCAGCCACAACAAACTCTTAGGTGGATCAACTATTAGCCCAAGTGTAGCAAATTGAGCGAGTGGTAGAGATGCTTGCTCAGCAGAGCCCACTATCTACAGGAGGAGAAAAGGAGGCAAAAATAACTCCATCCCCGCAAGACAATAGGGAGCACTTTTAGAAGAGTCATTATGTCCCCGTGGCTCTCAGGGGACCAAGGATGGCGGAAACCTAGGGAATGGAGCAGTCTATGGAGACTCGACGTCTAAGGCTAATAAGCACACTACACAAAACCCACTCCGGCTTGAGGCCATCAATCAGGATGTGTTGTAAAACCTCACCGACCCCCTGTTAACGGATCAAATCATGAGCGTGTACTGCCAAAGAAGTTTAGCCCCCTAAAGCTGGAGTTCTATGATGGGACAACAGACCCATCCGACCACCTGCGCCGTTACTATCACGTGATGGCACTGAAAGAAGGATCTGAAAGCTGTAATGTGTCGAACATTTCCCACCAGCTTGAAAAAAGTAGCAGTGACTTGGTTTCATAGTCTCCATCCGAGGTCTATTGACTTGTTTTAGACGCTGGCCAAAGTGTTTATCACTCGCTTTGTCGACAGCCAATGGATCAGGAAGGGCCCACAATACTTGCTCGGCCTTGAGCAAAAGCCAAATGAAACATTGAGGGAGTATGTTACCAACTTCAATGATGAATGATTGATGGCTTCTGCGACGACACCTCAGTCACAGCCTCCATTCCAGGTCTAAGGGGAGGTCAATTCTACAATTCCAGACCCTGGAGCCTCCGACGGACATGGCGGATTGTTAAAGAGCGCTCAAAAGTACATCACCCTTGAGAAGATGCGGGCCTCCAAAAGGGGAGAAAGTGAGAAGAAATATTCCCCTAGCCCTCGAGATAAGAAGGAAATAAAAAAATAAAAGGATGACGACAAATGCAAAAGGAAGCGGAGTAACAGTAAGTGGCTGGACGAGGAAATAAAAAACCTCTAACTTCATCGTATCGAGATCATATATTCTCTTCAACGCCAACCTATCCAACATCCTCAATACCATTAAAAATTGTGGAGAAGTGAAGTCACCCTCCAAACTCCTGGGAGACATTTTTCGGTGAGACAATGGTAAGTACTGCTCTTTTCATAAAGACAGTGGCCACGGCACTGAAAACTACAACAATCTCAAGACAAGGTTGAGTTTTGGATGAAGGTAAAACTCAAAGAATTCATGAGCCAGGATAAGAGACAAGATCGGGAAAAAGAGAGGGAAGAAGCCATAAAATAAATTGAAGAAAAGGTGGCAGATATTATATACGCCGTGCACGAGGTGTGTTCGGAAGGTGAGCAATCCAAGGACATGATTGGGTCTAGCAAGAGAAATGCTTCCCCATCGGGAAGATTGGGTTGATGGTAGTGGTGAAAGCCACAACTGCAAAAAGTCTTGTTCCAGGAGTTCATGGTGGTCGATGACCCATCCACCTACAATATCATTTTTGGAAGACCTTGGCTCCATCGAATGGAAGCAATAGTTTTCATTTTGAACTAGTGCATCAAATACCCTGCCAATCATGCGGTAGGGACCATTCGATGAGACCAACCATCGGCAAAAGACTGCCACTATGCAAAATTAAAGCAGCTAGACAGCTAGCAATCACAGTCTAGGCACGCGGGCTAGACATCTCAACACTTGGGCCTAAAAGTGGAAGAAGAGTATCCATGCTTGGACATTGAGGCTCCAGTCAATCTGAGGGGAAGACCGAATGTTGGCCAACCAGAGAAGGAGTTGGTCATTGTCTACCTTGACTGCCCTGATAACAACATAGTCGTCCAGATAGGTTTCCGCCTAAGCAAAGCATTGGTAAATTGGCTTATAAAGCTATTGAGGGATAATCAAGACATCTTCGCCTAGATGATGAGTGACATGGTGGGGATTGACCATTTCGTGATCACCCATCGATTGGAAGTTGACCCTGAACAGAAACCAATCAAGCAAAACAATCAACTTATGGCCCTGAATGAAATCAGATCATCAATGAAGAGGTACAAAGGCTACTTAACGCTGACATGATTAAAGAAGCTTGGGACCCAGATTGGCTGGAAAATATCGTCTTGGTGAAAAAGAAGTATGGGAAGTAGAGAGTGTGTGGATTACACAGACTTGAACAAGGCTTGTTCGAAAGACAACTTTCCACTTTCCCGTATTGGTCAGATCATGGATGCCACGTTTGGACACAACCTTATAAGCTTCATGGATGTTTATTCCAGATATGACCAGATATATACGCACCCCCGGACCAAGAGAAGACCTCATTCGTAAATGAAATAGAGATATATTGTTATCGGTGATGTCGTTCAGTCTAAAGAACACAGGATCAACGTATCAACGACTGTAAACTGAATGTTCAATGAGCAAATTGGCATAACTAAGATCTATATAGACGATATGCTAGTAAAAGTCTCCGCAATCCAAATCACATCACCAACCTTGCCGAAGAGTTCAATCACCTCCACAAGTATCATATGAAGCACAATCCATAGAAATGCACATTCGGAGTTGAGTCGGGCAAATTCCTGAGTTACATAGTGAACCGAAGAGGGATAGAGACCGATCCGAAGCAAATTTAGGGTCTTATTAATATGAAGTCTTTGACTACTGTTAAGAAAGTTCAAAGCCTGACTAGGAGAGTGGCAGCACTCAACAAATTCATCTCCAAATCATCCAACAAATGACTCCATTTTTTAAAAATTCTAAGAGGAAGTAAAGGGTTCAAATGGGATGAAGAGTGCGAGCAAGCCATCCAAAGCCTGAAAGCATATATGGGAAATACATAGTTACTTTTGAAATTGATACCAAGAGAGACGTTTTACCTGTATCTATCTGTCTCAAAGCATGCTGTCAGCTCAGCCCTAGTCCAAAACAATAAAGGAGTATAGAGACCAGTATACTACGCCAGCAAAACCTTTGTGGAAGCGGAGGTAAACTACCCAGACCTAGAAAAGTTAGCCTTGGCGCTAGTCGTCTCCTCCAGGAAGCCACGACCCTACTTCCAGGCCCACTTAATAACGATCTTAACTAAACATCCACTCCTCACAGTATTGCACAAGCTTGAGTTGACAGGCAGAATGGTTAAATGGTCAGTTGAATTAGGGATTTGAAATCAACTACACTTCAAGAACAACCATCAAAGCTCAAGCGCTGACGAACTTCATTGCGGAACTTATGGGCGGTTGAGAACAAGAATCATATGACAAGGAATAGAAGTCAGATGATCAGGAATGGGTCATGCGCTATGACGAGTCATCCACAGTTAATGGAAGTGGAGCTGGAGTGACTCTCCACTCTCCAGACCAGGTGACTCTGGAGAAAGTCGTCAGGTTTGGCTTCCCCGCCTCCAACAATAAAGCAGAATATGAGGCCCTCTTATTCGGCTTAAAGCTCGCCAAGGGGATCGAAATAGACGAGTTGATTGCGTAGAGCAAATCCCATCTGGTAGTCAACTAGGTAAAAAGGGAGTTCAATAGTAAATATCCTAAAATGTTGGGTTATCGTGAGAAAGTGATCAGCACCTTAAGCTAATTCAAAAGGTTATAACTCCAACGATGTCCCAGAGAGGACAATGAAAAGGCTGACACACTAGCCAAAAAGGCCTCAGCTATGACTGAGACCGCAGACGGGCTCAATGAGTTCCAAGAAAAATAAAGTTTAGAAGAAAAGGAATCCAATGATGCATGCACGATGGGCAAAAGACAAGATGGATGAATCCCATCATGGAGTACGTCAAGAACGCTTCCTCCCAACAGAGAAGACATAAGCCAGAAGGCTGAAAAATAGAGCAACACAATACCCTCTTTTAAATGACAAGTTATACAGAAGGTTAACCACTGGACCCCTACTCAGATGCCTGACCCACTTAGAGGCGGACTACATTTTCAGAGAAATTCATAAAGGCATCTGCGGGAATCACCTAAGCGGGAAAACTCTAGCCCACAAGCCCTGACATTAGGGTATTATTGGTCGAATATGCAATAAGACGCCAATGACGTGGTCTGAAAATGTGACAAATGTCAGAGATTTGCGCCATACGTGCACATGCCCGCTCAACCCTTGACTCCAATAACTAGCCCATGGCCTTTCGCACAATGGGGAATGAACATTGTTCCACTTCCATCTTCACTAAATATAGGTTCCTCCTCATAGCCATAGACCACTTAACCAAATGGGTAGAAGTGGAACCCCTGGCCAAAATAGGCGAAAATTAAATTGAGAATTTCATATGGGCATCTGCAGATTCGACATCCCAACGACACTAGTCAGTGACAATGGGACTCAATTTCAAAGCAAAAAGGTTAAAAAGCTATGAGATAACCTCAACATCAGCCACCACTACTCCTCACCATGGCACTTCCAAGCCAATGGACAAACAGAAGTCACCAACAAAATCATTTTGGAAGCACTCAAAAGAAAACTTGATGTGGTCAAAGGCCTATCAGTCCCAGAGCTACCAGGAATCTTCTAGGCAGATCGGACCACCAAAAGACCCCATACTGGGGAAACATCGTTTGCTCTAGCTTACAAATCAGAACAAATGATCCCAGTAGAGCTAGAAATGCCAACATTCAGAACGGAGGAGTTCAGGTGGGATA